>CM062840.1:11042676-11067960 GCA_031772345.1 Himalopsyche anomala
GTGCCAAAAGAGTTTATTAATTACAGTTTTTACACTCCAAATTGGACATTTTACAAATCAAATTGGACATTTTACAAAAAAACAAATGGAACATTTTTTAAACAATTATTAACTAGGCCAGAGATTACCAACCCCATGCACCGATGTCGGTGTGCCCGCCAACTAATTTAATCAAAAAGTTAATTTCTGGGATTTTGGATTTCAAAATTCTTGGAAGAGCTAAAAAAAAAAGAATCACGCTGATAATTTAGGCAAATCGGTAAATTCCCGGGTTTTTGGATTTTAAAATTCTAAGAAGATTCCAATATTTTAGAATGCACTCTAGGGTCCAAAATGGTTGGTAACCCCTGAATTAGGTATATTTACGCACATTTTCATGAAATATTATTGTACTTATGAATATGTACCGCGGGCACGGGGTTGGTAACTCCTGACCTAATTAATGAATTATCCAATTGTTTAAAAAAAAAATGTCCAATTTTGATTTGTAAAATGTCCAATTTGGTTTGTAAAATGTCCAATTTCGAGTGTAAATGTCCAATTTGTAGTGTAAAAACTCTAGTATTATATTCTAGAATCTGAACTGGCTGCCCAATACTTAAAAATAGTCGATGTCATCGAGGTGTGGTTGTAGATATCAAAAGATTTATCATATTTCGAATGACTTTTATCAGAAAAATTGAATAACAGGCAGTTTTCGTAAAAATGTTTGTTAGGTAATATTTATCAGGAGTCTAAATGCTTTCAATTTAGAGTGGACATGCATATGCATGATTTTTACTGTATTCAAAAAATGCTTCGTTTTGATCAATACATTTAATAATATGTATTATACATACAAAATTAGCAGAATAAACCAACAATACAGTTACACCAAACTGATGTTAAAAAATACGTATATAATAATACAAAAGTTTTTCAATAAGAAAAATATTCGTGAATGATTAAATTTAAAACTTGTTTGAGTCATTTTCATCATAAATGATTAATAAACAAAGAAAATTTACTAATGCTGCAAAACCATAAAAGATAATAAGCAACAATTTGTAAATTAACCATTAATAATTCAAAAACGTCTTACAGTAATTATAAAATTATTATTATACGTAATATTTTTTTTTATGTTGTGCTTATCATTGGTAATTAAATGTTAATAACGTATTTAAATAACGAGAAAACCATTAATTCTATGCATTTACAGATTTGAAGTTACTTGAGTTTTACTATTTAGACAAATCTACAAGTCAAACGATTATCATCTACATGGAAAATGTCAGTTTAAAAGGAGTCTTAAGTAAAAAGCTATATTTATATATACTTAGTGATTATTAATAAAATATAACGAAATTAGAGATCCTCTTATAAAAAAAAATTTAATTAGACAAATACGCCGCAAAAAATATGTAAGACGTAGTTTTCCCAGATCTTCTATCCGTTATATATGGTACATATTGCAATGTACATATGATGCTTTCAATTAAAATAAATTATTGAATGGTAATCTGACATTCACTTTTATGTCTATTCAAAATTGTAAAAAGACTAGCAGGCGATTAAATTATTCAATTCTTAAAAAAATCCATAGAATCTGAACTTAATTTTAAATATAAATTTAAAATTAAAGCCACGGAAACCAGCGGGGTTGACCACAAAAAATGCTTTTTGTACTAGGTCCTAGGACTTACTAAGCCCAGGTGACCGTCTCTGAAGCCAACGACGTTTACAACTGCGTCACGGACCCAGTGACCGGCAATAAAAATATAATTGATTTGCTAAGATTAGTTTCAACTATTTTTATTATTATTGTAGTAATAAAATGAGAAAGATCATTTCAAGGAATGATTTTGAAATGACCATAAAGAAAAATACAATATTAATTATATTATCATGATTTTTAAAAGTGTAATTATATTTATAGTCTTAATAGAAATTCGTATTTTATTATCAAACAATCACAGCTGAGAAATGTCATTTGACCGCTACCTTGAATAAATTATCAACATCTAAAATGATTACAATGATAAGTCATGGAAATATGTCTACAAAATTGAATAATACGATCAAAATATCCTCCGCTAGTATATATAAATATTTATCAATTTTATATCATGACGACTTTTAGAATTGGGTTAAATCGTTACATTTAGTTTGGATATTAAGAAAGTGGTCTACGTGTTTTTAAAACGATACTCACTATTTATAGAAACACCATTTTCAAAATAAATTCATTTTAATCCAGTTGAATTATTCATTCTATCAACACATCACTAGGCTGTCAAACAATCTAAATGCAGTTGTTCGTACGATTTTTTATTTGATCTTTGTGGTTTTGATCTTCTTTTAGTCTATGACCTATTGGATTGTATTTTTGAAATGAGAACAATATGTCTGGTATCTAACTGTTTTCTAATGTCAGATACGTGAATTAAAACAACAATGGTTAGAATAGCATAACTATAGCATTGAATGAAAATCGTTTGACATATACGTTGTTATCAGTAATTATTATTCACCGCGGTTGACCTTTTCGATAAAAATATGGTCAGGAACGGATTATCAACTGAAGTTTATAGAAAAACAAATATACTACAATAGCAAAAAATATTTTTTCACATTCTGGCATTCAATATGAGAGGATTTAAAAAAATATATATTTATAAGCTAAATAAGCTAAATCTCTATACCTCTTGTTTTTCAGGATCTGATATGGTACGGCGGAATATATACAGACATTAGTGAGTTTTAAATAAAAAAAAGCGTATAAAGGACATTTGATTGCATAACATGAAATGTAAAAAGTGTGGACCAATTGGCTACAGGCCCGAAAAAAATTATTGCTGAATATTAGTAAAGTTTAGTCCACTCAAGAATTAAAAATATCGTTGGATTGTTTTTATAACTATTTTAGTTTATTTTTAAAATCTTGATATATATGTTGAAACCCTTATGTTTGAGCTGTAACAACCCGATGTTACTAGATTGTAGAGTAAATCTCATACATCTCAATCCACATATGAAAATGTATTTATAATGTAAATATTTGAAATAATTATGATTTCTACAAATTGTAATGTATTGATATTTAAATAAAATCAGTAATTAAATAACAATAAATAATCATAAAATATCTTTAGTGAACAGTATATTAAAATTACATATTATAAGGTATTGAAATTTTCTCATAACAGCACGTAATAATGTAGGCTTGATATTTTCATCAATATATTTAAACACATAGTAGAAAATTCAATTAATATTTCAAACTGCTGTTGAATACTTAACACAGTAAATGTAAATTTAATGCATTTGTTAACTTTTACTATGTAATGTATACAATATTCATTTATATTCTTCGCCACGGGAAAACCTTTGCAATAAATGTCACATAATATATAAAATAAACCATTTATTCGTATAGATGGCAACAAATGCGATAATGAAATAAAAAATAATTTATACAGAGACGTCAGATGCAAACGCCACTTCCTGGAATAAAATAAGATTTTATTGATTCATTTAATCTGATAATTAAAACACTCAATCAAACAACTATTTCATTATAGTTATGGCGACAAAGGTGCAGCATTATTTATATTTTATTTGTCACGTCTCACAGCAATTTAAAAACAGTAAACTACGTAAATAACAAATGAATTTCAATAAACGACATGTTGACGCAATTTGCAAACGGAGTGTAAGGAAAGCGATCACTAACAATTAGTACCTTTAACTCGTCTTTCTGTGAAAATGAGAAGTTAAGCCTCTGAATAGCATCCAGATCTTCTAAAAACAACTTCTGTTGAGATTATCTATTATTGATTTTATAAAAATATTTGGCATTACAGCTAATGCCAATGCGTCAACTATGTTAAAGTGGAAAGATCACACGAAAAAAACTCGATGAGAATTGATTGTAAAACACGCTCGAGATAAACTCGAGGTAAATTGACATCACAAACACCCACGTGAAAAATCTAAATAGGAAATTCACTTTACCGAGAATTGAGCCTAGACCCACCTGCTCGGTAGATCAAGCTATAACCAACTAGACCACAGCGGCCGTATAATTCATAAAATCCATCTTTCTAATAAAAGTACATGAAATTTTTGAAGAGTTACAATAACATATTTCATATGAACATTTAATCTTTAAATTAATTAAAATAAAATAGATAATAATGAACAAAAAAAAACTCAAAAAGTAGTTAAATCTCTAATTAAAAATTTTAGTTGATAATTTGTCTAGTGCTGTTTTAATAAATCGTGTTTGTGTGATTTCACTCCTGTTCTGTTACAATGCGTACATAATTTCAGACACAACAACATCATATATTATACCATTACTATGCATAAAGTAAAAATGTTTAACTCTTGTCAGTTGAAGCCTATTAGATTTACTTGTTTCTAAAAGAATCGTTGTCTACAATTCTATATATGACTAACCACAAAATGTTTTTCAAAACTAAAATAATCCGATAAATTTTCATCTTTGCAGCACATCTAACTTATTACAGCATGTTTAAACGATTTCAAAAGACTACCAATAGTGTCATTGAAGTAATTAATTATGCAAGATTTCATTGATGTCCATTAAATTTACCTTTCATGTTAGCCTACTCAGCGACGGATAATCCTATAAGCGAATAAGGCGCGCGCTTGGGGGCCTCCAAATCTAAGGGGGCTTCAAAAATAACTTACGTTGTATATAGCTCATTTACTTTTCATTCCGATTTTAATTTATTTTTATTATTTAACATTTAACACTGAATTTTCTGAAGTTTTATGTGATCCGAAAACTAGGGCTTCAAAATTTTCTTGCGCCTGGGGCCTCTCATCTGCTTAATTCTCCACTGAGCCTACATATACTTGAAAAAGAAAAGATGGATAAAAAATTGAATTGAATAAAACTTCTAGATCTAATGTAGAAAGCTAAAACTGAATCTTAATCTTCCATTGGTATTTAAAAATTTACCTGCAACCATCTTGAATTGCTAATGAAAAAAAAGTCTATCAATAAAAAAAAAAATATAAAAGATAATCTTTTTCTCGAGTGGACATTACTTTCTTACTGCATAATTTAAAATTAAGAGTGTATCAAAATTATTTAAACATGTTAGTCACAGTCCTACGGTGACATTCGTCTATCTATACCAGTGCTTTCCAACATTTTTCATGCCACGGACCCCTAAATCTCAAAACAATAATATGTGGACCCCCGAAAAAAAATATTTCACATGTTCATATATTATCAAAGAATGTTGAAAGAATGAAAACTTTCACGAAATACCTGTGGACCCTCAGGAATCCGCGAACCCCAGTTTGGGAATCACTGATTTACACAACATACAAGATGGTTGAATAAATAGTATTATCATGAATAATTTAAAGAAAATAACACGTTGCGAACATTTTAGTAAGCTTGCTTCTATTACTTATACACTTCAATTTTTTAAGTCATTATTTTATTTTGTTTTTTACAATCCTATAGACAATAATTCATCATGCCTGTGAAATAATTTCTCTTCCTTTTTTGTTCGTCATACATCTGTCATAATAATTTGGCTATCAACATTAATAATAGTATTATTATTCCGTGTTCAAATGTCAAATTCAATTAAAAATAACAAATGCACATGGCTTATTTATTAATATTTTTATCTGTTATTTTTTCGGTAAACTAGGTTAGACCGTATTTGATAAATTCATCCGGATATCAAAGTTTTGCGAACACTCACCGATAGGAATTATCTCAATTTATTGCCATATATGACAAACTGCAACAAAGTATAACTTCCATTTTGTTTTGTTTTGATTAAAGAACACACAATGAAATACTTGAGCATAATACGTAGTATGCAAACAAAATGGTAATTTAAATATGTTGTGTTTAAAACCGTCGTTGATGTTTTTAAAAAATATTTAATAATGAAAAATGTAACATAAATACAATATTACACTTGGATTATGTTATTTACGATACCGAAAAGAATGAATGCATATTATTATAATTGCAATATAACATATTGATGAAACCATAACAAACACGGTCCGCAGAATTCTTATCATCTCAATCATAATAATACATATTTTAGATAATCAATACCAGTGTCCAATTAAATAGAAGACATGCATTATTTAAGTTAATCTAGTCGTATTATTTTCAAGTATTTTTCCTTTGACGAGTGGTCGGTGTAATTAATTATTCGATTCGACTAAAACGATATTTATTCAGACTATTTTCTTTGTAAAAATAATTTTGTAAAAAGTTTAGGGCCAATTTTCTACGGTTTATAGCATATGTGGAAAAATGCAGCTCTTGGTTAAATAAAAATAAATATGCAGTTATACCAAAGGTACTGTAACATAGCAAAAAATCAAAGATATTATAGAGTTTGAATCTTTAAATCCAATTATTTCAGCACGCCAATTTTTTACTTTTTGTAAAAAATTGGAATGCGATGTGTTTTTCCGTTAACTGTATTTTTGCAGTTTTGTTTTAACTAGTGTATTTTTAGACGGTGTTAGATAACTAGAGATTATTTGACTAATTAAATAAAAGCATTATAATTTAATATCTATATTTGATGCACAAAAAATATATGACGAGTCTTTCAGAAATTGTATCGATGCATCCCTTTATCGGACCTTGATGCATTGGGAATACCGGTGCACACAGCCTCGAACAAAGACAACTTTGTGAATCAGAACTAAATATATCAGGACACTGGACATAACAATGCAAAAAAACTTACAAAGAGAATACACTGTTTCGTGTATTACAATATAAATAAATATAAAATAAAACTGTCTAAGAAGATTTCATTAAAAAAACTGTTCTATAATTCATAAGTTTAACTATGTCGGGTGCCAAATAAAAGGTTGGTAAAATTGTGTAAACAATTACTTTAATTTCGTATATCAATCAGCTCTTTAATTTGAAGTTAAAATATATACCGGAAGGCGAAACCAATTTAATGTACTGACCAATGTTCCCTCTAATTTTCCGAAGGTTATGTGTGCAAAATAGATTGGCTGTGCAACTTTGAAAGGAAATTAAAAAAATTGTGCGCCACTTAACTTGGACCTACTTAACGAAATGGTTAATTTGTATAATGATAATAATTAACAACACCATATAATGACAATTTATTTATTCTGGTGGTGATATAGCTGTTATAACTTGTTTTGTGCGCTCTGTTCTAATGCATGTGCGCGCGCGCACGCACACGCCTTAGAGGGAACCCTGGTACTGGTTATAATTTTAATGACGTTTTGAAACGACCATTTTAGTTTTATCCAAGAAAATGGCGTTTTGTTTTTTTATATGTCCGCTCCTAATATGAAGCATATAGACTCCTAATCAAATTTATATACAAACAAAAATGTTTCTACGAGAACTGTTTGTTACTCAGTTGCTCAACCTCTCTTAGATAGTAAGAATAGAAGGATTGGGCTAGAAGTAGGGCTGCCAGATTTCTTGACATCAAAACCGGGACGTTTTTTTAGTAGTTCAAAAATTGGCTAAAACGGGTTTGTGCAACATGTATAGCCGCTATATATACCATCTGAAATCTTATTTTATTGAATTTTTTATTTATTTTACTTAAGATTATATTATATTATATTTAGACGACGTAGCCTTTTATTTTAGTCTTTAGACGCCTGGACAAGAGGCTTGAAAACGGGACAAGCCCGATATATCGGGATACCTGGCAGCCCTAGCTAGGAGAGGACTAGTGATTAGCTAATCGTTCTTGCTACGCCTCGTTTTTTAGAATAGGATGGGTACGAAGGGGAAATTGAAATCATAGTATAACTGATGTTTGTTTTAAGATGGTTAAGACTCGTAATTATCAATCAGGTCACACTACTGCGTTGCATGTGTTATTGGTTATCGACACGTGTCGATATTGTTCTTGACATTTTTCAATACGCATTACATATAATTTTATGTGATTCCACCGGTATTGATATATTCGTCCGGTATTGTAATCCCTGGCACTATTCCTTTACTCTCGGCTTTCCTCTACCGACTATATTATTTTAACACGGTTTGTTTTCTTGTATCAAAGGCAGCGGTGGGCTGCCAATGCGTTAACAAGGGGCTCGCTTCATCTCAAAACAATCATATGCGATACTTAAATAAGCAAACGATTGTTACTTAATACACTGATACTATGCAGCAATGTGCAGTTTATCATAAACTAATCAATGTAAATGGCTAAAAATGTACTACTGTGTATACTGGAATTTGCCGTAGATAATATATATGTCAGAAATTGCAGTTATGTACTAATTTGATCTCAGAATATTGTTTTCTCTTAAATTAACAAGGGGCTCTCCGGCCGTGGTAAAATCTAACAAGCGGCTCGCGCGAGCCCCCTCCAGCCCACCCCTGATCAAAGGCGGCTATTTACTTAATCGAATTTACATTGTATTTATTACACACAACAAAACAAACGCAAAATCTTTCAAAATAAAACTATTAGGTAGATAAGTTTTAAGCAGATAAATATAGCCATGGAAATTTTCATAAAAAACTCTTTTGTACTTAATCCACAATTACTTATGAAGATCATTAACGGTTTTGCTAATAACGAGTATTTTCGAAATGTTGATGAGCAAAACCATTCCTAATATTTAATGTAATGCTTTTTGACCGAGTATTGGCAATGAACACTTTTAAAGTGACTGATTAATGTATACATATTGAAAGCATATGTGGCGTAAAATAAAACGTGCAATAGACTATAATTTTTGACGAAGCTTACATTTATAACAAACTCTATCGTAGATAAAAATATTATAATGCTCGCGACCTACTGAAGCGATAAATATGTTAAATTAAATTCATTGTTATCAAACAAAACACAAATGTGTCACTTTCATTATTTACAATCATCGCGCATATTATTATATTTAACATAACCAGGGAAAAACATGGTTTCCTTTTAAAAACTGTGGATCAATTAAGTACAGTGGAACCACGATCTACCGTTCTCGCATTGTTCGTTTTCCCGCATGGATTGTTTATTTTTCATAGTCCCGGCCAAACACCCATAAGAACAATGTAATAGAATGCCGCATTAATCGTTCCCCGATTTACCGTTTTCCTCGATCTATCGTTTATATATTTTGGTCCCGTCACGAATATTATCCCGGTTGACCGTTTTCGTTCAATATTTTTCATAAATAGTTTTGTCTCGCATTTCGTTTCGCGTTTTTTTTCAGTGGAACCTCGATCTGCCGTTCTCGCTAGCTTCGTTTTTTGCATGGATCTTTTATTTTTTTACTCGACCAAGACCCCGTCATAACAATATTTAATAATTACACGTGTATCATTCCTCGATTTACTGATTTCCTCGATCTATCATCTAAATATTATCGTCCCGTCCCAATTATTATCCCGATTGACCGTTTTTGGAGAATATTTTTTTTCACTCAAATAGTTTTACATTGCAATTAGTTACATAAATAAATAACATTTTTTTGGTATTATTTGAAGATTTCCCGTATTATCGGTTTCCCGCATTATTCGTTCATTTATAACGTTCCCTTGAAAAACGTAGAATCGAGGTTCCACTGTATTTGTTACTATAGAACTGTCAAAACTTTGAATATATCAAGCATTAAGCACATATTGTCATTTTGAAAAAGTCGTTTGTTTTGCATATTGTGTTTTCTCAGACATTCTCAGTTTTTAGCAACATTGTCTGAGAAAACATAGTCTTTAAAAAGAAGTAAACAGTATAAAATTTAAGTGAATAATTAAACTTTTTAAATCCAAATCCGAATATAACTAGATTCACTATGCACTCATTGTTCAACAGGTTTTTTGTGATATGTTATTTGTATACAAAACAACGTCATGGATTTACTAAAAACTAATGTAGGATTTCCAACATAATATTTTTTGGTAGCACGACGACAGTAACACCGATACAAAATACAACTATTATATTAGGTTGTCTCATAAGTTTTCCAATGTTTTTAAATACATGTGAACTGTTGCTGGATACATATTAACGTCCCCATGAGAGGTAAAATGACCCAAGTGGCCAGTAGCGGCCGGTCAAATGAGTGAATGTTATAAATGTTATGTTTGAATATTATTTCATGAAATATAACCATCCCTGCACAAACAAGGACTGCTTTGATCGGATGCCACATTGACCGGCCGCCACTGCAAGTGGCATTTTAGGAAAAAAATAGTTGAATGCGTTATAATATTCTACATCTCTTAACGTATCGTAAAAGTGAAGTGAGCTCAGTAAATTAATACACACTACAATAGTGTTTTCTCCCCAAAATAAAAATATGTAATCCACCAAAACACTAAGTAAAGTCGTGATTGTACTTAAAAGTCCAATAGAAAAGTTTTATTGTTTTACTATTATACTTAGCTCACGAGGGTTGATTTAGTATTTAATAAACTTTTAGCTCCGTTAATCTAGGGTGTACATGGGATTCCAACCGGTAGACCGCGATCGACCGGTTGATCCCGAAAGCTTCCTTGAATTTGGAAAAAAATATATAATTTAAATATAAAATATACAAAAGTACTATTATTGAATGATTTTGTAAGCACATACTTGTCTACTGATATGAATTTCGCATTTAAAATAAACATTTCTAAGTTTAAAGAAGGGAAAAAACCTTTTTTGCCGTGGGATCGACTTTTCTATCTTCAGTTTTCTCGCGATCGACTTCTAATATGATTCTAATAAGAAATTCTATTTAGGGTTTTTCTCTTCTTCAAACTTAGAAATGTTTATTTTAAATGCGAAATACATATTATAAGATAGGTATGTGCTTACAAAACAATTCAATTTTTATATATTTAAATTATATATTTTTTCGAAATTCACGGAAGTTTTCGGGATCGACCAAATTTCGCTTTGGGAGCGATCTACCGGTTGGACACCCATGATCTAGGACAGGGTTCCCCAAACTATGTTCTGCGCTGCCAGAGTAGGTGTTCCGATAAAAAATGGAATAGTATTATACGCTGCAACACAGTTTTAAAAAAATCTTAAAAATTCAGCTAAGTGTTCCGTTATATTTTCCGGACTTGCAAAGTGTTCCATTCCAGAAAATGTTTGGAAAACCCTGATCTAGGATCTGCTTTGATTTAGCACACATATCCTCTCTTTTTATTACATGATGCTTACTGATCTACTGCTTATTGCAGAATATATATTTTCAAAAGTCATAACTTATTTCATGTTTTTCAAGTTTGGATTCATACAATATAATGTACCGAAACTGATTTTTTTTATCTCAATATAAAACGAAATTAAGCAATGAAAAACAATTTATTATACCACTG
Organism: Himalopsyche anomala; assembly: GCA_031772345.1. Taxonomy (NCBI): domain Eukaryota; kingdom Metazoa; phylum Arthropoda; class Insecta; order Trichoptera; family Rhyacophilidae; genus Himalopsyche; species Himalopsyche anomala. Next base: position 11,054,006 of record CM062840.1, read on the forward strand.
AAATGCGAACCAAAACAATTGTCACTAAATACCAAAATAATACTGAAAATAGTATAAATTTTAAAATACAAACGCAAAGACTTACAAAACTACGTAAAATACATATTCCTCAATTTTCATTTAAATCACACGATTAATTTCGTATAAAATTCACAACTATTCAATTTTTATCGCTGTTTAATATAGTCACTAGCTGAGCAAAACAGTTAATTTTATTCAAATTAATATCGTTGAATATTTGAATTACTTTATAATAACGTAGTAAAGTTTTATTGTAACTTTAAAAAATCCATAAAAGATTTTCAGTAAACAATATTAAATTGGATATTAACGAGCACAATTTTATTATTTCCTTACATATATAATACATGCAATTACCATTTACTTTTTCGCTGTATTAGATTTTTTAATAACCAATATACTGTATTTTATTACACACTTTTTATTGGAATAATGTCAAAAAAATTATGACATTCTCGTTAAAATGTAACACATAATTAAATCACAGCGATTTCTCACTAATTTGTTGATTTTTTTATTAATACGATTATTTGTGTTTTAAAAGTAAAATCACAACGATTGTTTTTCACTATTATTACAATTACGATGTTTCGTGTTATTTACTTTTTTTACGGAGCAAACACGCGCCATTCTGACTCAAAGGACGCGGTCACACTGAAGTGAAATTAAAATACTTTGACTTTTCTTTGGCGTCGGCCAATATGAAGAGTAGGATCATGTATTTTGTTTTGTGTACTGCAGGCCGAGAAGCACTTTGTTTTTCTTTCCGTGAATCTTTTATTAAAAACGTGAATTAACAAAAACATAAATAATATCAGACTGTAATAAATTAAAAAATAATATCAGGCAATCGTCAAAATATTATGTTTTGATTTAAATAATCGTATTAAACGAAGCCAACAAATAAATCAACAATTTTAGTTTATATCTTTATAATGAATATTAAATGTCCTTTGGTAGAGTGATCGTTGGAACTCAAAAACACGATCCCGGTGTTTTTTTTTCAAATTATGTCCACTCTCAGTATGTATAATAAATTTTTCAATCATTTCATTTTAATTTATATGTATTATTTATACCATCAGATCATCTTTAGTCAGCCTATGGACCGTTGTGGTTTGAATACACATCATTATTTTATTTTTTTAGTCGTTAGATTTTTCAGACTTCGATTCTACAACCCAGGCAGTATGGAACATATGATTTCCCAATGAAGATATTTCAACACAAACTGTTTGTTAGTCAATTGCTCAACATCTTTTTTTTAGAAGAGAGTAGGGATATAAATGATAAGGCTAAGTTTAGATAATCGTTCTATATATGCCCCGTTATTTGAGAATTGTAAGGATGGGAGAGAATTTTCTAACAAAACAGAAATTGATATATATTTTTTTTAAATACTATACGATTCGTCACGGAAGCCAACGATCTTTACCACTGTTCCATGAGCCCGACATTTTCTTTTATAATTATAATATATGCAAAGAAAATTTTCAATTTTGTATTTCAATAGTTTGTGAGAAAGAAGATTTCCATTGGAGACCAAAGGATTTCAACCGGCCAATCATGAAGCAAAAAATGGTGGACGGCAATTGCGATTGTCAATTTTGAAGATAATTATTAAAATATTGAACACGTTTTTGGGATAATTATCTCGATTACTTTTAGCGTTTTGAACCAAGTAATTATAAGCGGAATTATTTACAAATTGCCAATGACACCCGACGACAAATATTTTACTAATTATAACAATTAAAAAACATGTTTGAATTAATGAAAAACAGCATGGTATTTTTTCCATTTTTCTTCTTTTGAGCGATTCTTTATTAAAATGCCAAAATTTAAAAATAATTTTGTTTTTTTGCAGGTATTTTAAAAAATAATAAAAATTAGGTTCACGTTTGAAAATTTTATTATATTTATATTCATAATAATAACGTATGTATATTTTAAAATGGTTCAAATTATGTGCATTCACACAAGTTTTGATCACTAAAATTTCCACCGATCAAAATAAATATAACCCTTGATATAATAACCCACCACTAAAATCTGTAGATTCCCATGTTGTATCATTTTAACGATAATCACATTCAATTTCAAAAACCCTATAAAGACTATTTACTAAGTCACATATTTCCCCAGGTAATTAATTGAACGTCATTAAAATCAAATCATTAGTAGAGTTAATCCATGTCACCATCAATACATTTTAACTAAGTGGTATATTTATTTCTTATATAAACACGGTACAGTGGAACCCCTAATTACACTACCCCGAATTACGCGCTGGCTTAAAATATTCGCCGCAAATCCCCCAATTGCACGGTCGCATTCCATTGTCGTTACTACGAGACGGTCGTCTGTGCCGCGCATACAGTCAAATGTTGGCTAGCGTCTGTGTATTCAACACGTGCCAGGCTATACACGTATAGCGGGCGACTGTCTATGTGTGGGATTTTGGCGCACTTTGTATCTTATCACTTGGTAACTAAATAGTTTGTCAATATTTTTTTTTGCAAAACTAAGGGAAATCTTAGTTTTGCATTTTTTGCGGAAAAAACCAAATCCCTAATTTTGTATGAGATTCACACCCCAATTACACTACCCCGAATTACACAGTCCCGACTTTAGTGCGAATGGGGGTTTACTGTATCCTTATATATGTACTAATCGTCGGTTCAAGTACATTCGTGTATTTTAAAGTTAGAAGATGCCGAAAGGCGAAACTCGGGTCGTCAGTGACAAAACTGAATGTGAATATTAGATAATTTGAACGATTAAAATGTAATATTTAAATTCAACCAAGCAACTTCAGTGGAAATCTTAAATTAAAAAAAAATGTATGTATGTACATATATAGATTTTTATCAAATCAGTATATTTTATTTATATATTTATTACATATAAATACTCAACTAATGATCACGTTGTGTCATTAATGATAAAAACACGAAAATAAATCGTGATACTTTTTCATTCTCAGCGCTAACAAATTATAAAACTAAGTTGCATATTATTTAATATGCCGATACCTACTGCCTTGCTCTGTAGATATGGAACTAAATTTGCATGTATTTTTAGTTGAAATGGATACGATATATCACCGTCGCCTCCGTTGCCTAGATGTGTGATCAGCCCATGTTTCCGTGCGCCCAACGAAAACCCTTTTGTGCTTATGTAGATACAATTCTTTACAACTCTCTGCCTTCATTTTTTTTAAATACTTTAATCTAACAGGTTCAGTATACTCCCGATTATCCGGGTTGATGATGATGAGGAGTCACACGGATAAACGTAACTAATTACAGTATTTTAGAAAGTTCGACAGTAATTTTGTGGAATAAATTTATTGATTTGGCATTTACTTGGTAGAACTCCATTTAAATAGGGTAAAAATATAAAGGTTTTTCAGTTCTACAGCTTTTTATATATGTTATACGTTGATAGCTATTTCGGCTTTCGCCATCGTCAGAACTATGCTTAAAATAAATTTGCTCAGCTATATATACTGGCTAAGAAGAGATACACAATGCATCATATTATTCATTGTGAATAGAATGCATTGTGTATCTCTTCTTAGCCAGTATATATAGCTGAGCAAATTTACGTTTAAAGCATAGTTCTGACGATGGCGAAAGCCGAAATAGCTATCAACGTATAACATATATAAAAAGCTGTAGAACTGAAATACTTTGATATTTTTACTCTATTAATTTTGTGGATGTTTATTTATAATATTAAATTAAAATGGATAACTTAATTACTTCACTTGATGTGTTACAAACTGAAAGCTCAGTTATTAATTTGTAATTAGAACAATCGATTTTTGTATCTCCCTACGTCCAGTAGAAAAAGAAAAAGCACCAACTTTCATTTTGTAATTTACAACTTACGAATTAAATTCATAAACCTTGCGATATTCTGTCTGATGATACTGAGTAATAAGCAACTCTCTTCTGAGATAAACTCTATTGGAAATCTACGTGCTTCACTTCAGTGGACATGGTTTTAAAAAGATTATAAAAAAGAAACATTTTAAAATTCAGTTTCATTGGGCTAACAGAAAATAAAGTTTCAACTGTGGCACGAAATAACATACGGTACCGAAAGATACAATTTTACATCTCAAAATATGACGATGTCATCTTCCATGGAAGATTAATCTCAAAAATACTCCAGTGACAAAAAACATTTAATGCAGAGAGATAGATGACTCAACATTCTATTTTAAAATTAAACGTATGTACATAGAAATGCGGTTAATATTTTATCATGTTGATATTATTTCATAGACATAATTTATTTTTGAAAGAATACGGTAGAAACTATTGGAAATGTCGGGATTCCTTCCATATGACATGAACAAAATATGAAATTACAATAAAACTCCCGCTGCCAATCTGTCATTCTGCTGCCGTTGTTCATTTGTTTTAAGTTTTGCGTATTTTTCTCTGCCTTAAAACTAAGGACGCAAAAAACATTTGAATTTTGAAATGGCGGAAAAATAGGGAATAAACCTGAAATATTGGGAAAAAATGATATTTGTCGTCGTTTTTTTTCAACCTACAGAAATCCATCTGCACACATAAATGCGTTACGTCGAGTTCCATAAAAAACAGGACCGTCTCCAAAGATTTTCATTCAGATAAAAGAATATCTAGATGTCACTGGTCAAACTCGTAGACTAATAATATGATTTAAAAGAACAGCTCCTCGTTACATCATAAAACTTATATTATTATGCTCTATTTTTTTAATAAAATCAAAAATACGTGTAGCGTTTTTTATATAAGTGTTACTAAATACTAAAAATTGTATGAAATTATCAGTTTGATTTTATTAGGCTATTTTCCGATTTTCCTTAGCAGTTTAATCCTACGCATTTTTTTGTTGGTTTTAGCTCTAAATAAAACCGGGAATTAACCGTAACAGAATTTACCAAAGAATTTAAATAAATAAAAATAAATTCTGATACAAATTCAGAAAATGGAATTTTAGGCTTTTTAAAATTGAACAATTTTCGTTTAGTATTTAATTAGCTTAATTAACGTAACATATTATTTGAATAGCATTACTTAAATTTATTGTTTTCAATATCTGACAGTTTTATAATGATGTTACTTTTATTAATGACTTTAATAGCAAAAACTGTAATTCAGATTTTTTTGTTGTAGCAAAGTAATTTATTATGAGTTCGGACTGGGATTCGAACCCGTGTCACGTTTTTCACGTATGTCATTTATTAAAACAACATAATCATTTACAAATAACATGTGATGTAAGTGAAAGTATAATTTTAAATTATTAAAACGTTTTTAATTTTCTTTATACAGTGAACTCTCGATTAATCGTTTCGACAGGATCAGCTGCAAGTAAAGGTTGTGACCGAAAATTCTTCAAGAACTTATCGACTGTTTTCATTAATTGTAATTTAGATAAAATTTCGAAAGTCAAGTAACTCGAATATTTATTCGAGAGAATTTAAGCTTCGGCGACGCTTAAATATCCAAATAATAATGATTATAACAAGAAAATAAAAAGAATATCAGTTCTCGATAAGCGAGTAGGCTGAAAAGATTGGTCATCTTTATCGTGGTGTAATAGAAATATTCAGTTTTTTGTTGTATTTACTGCAAAGTACACCAATAAACCTGTTTTACTTACTGGTGACTGACTTCATCTGCTGTGTTTTCAAGAAAACTTGTTATTTTGAGACTGTTTGTTTTTAACCAAGGCTCAAAAAATAATGATATCAATTACTTTGCGGTCGATATCAAATATAATAAATGTCACAATATCAAAAACCACCTGTTGGACGGGTTTTTCCGTTACATGTAATGGATGCCACTAAAAATAGGGACTTCGTAGTGAGTTTGTCCTCCAAGAATAATTATTTAATAAAATAATATCTGCCTGTGAAACCACCGGTTATTTCCATGTGATGAAAATACTTTTTCTGAGATAATAAAATACACTAAAGATCGAAAAAAAAATGCTTATATGTATGTATGTTGAAATCGCGCCGATAGACTCTGAACAATACATTGCTTAGATTTCTGTTAATCAACTGTCAGCTAAAAGTAGAAACTACTTTGATAGGAATAAAAAAAATAGGAATCACCTCAAATAAGTTAAATTGAATTAAGACGAATGCCTTTTTACTTCAGTAAGACATCGTTCGAGTCACCAATGGATTGGTTTATAAAAACAACATTTTCCTTTAGTCTGTCTTTATAACTATAAGGACCGTGTAGTCGTTTAAAAAAATCAACTTCAACTCCAAATTCGGTAAAAAAAATAGTGTTTTTTCTCCCTTGAAATGGTCTTAATTTTATCTTTTATACATATATATTTACTTCCCTTTCCTCTAGATCAGTGTCTACCAAACTGTGTGCTACGGCACACTACTGTGCCGCAAGAAGTCTCAGGTGTGCCGCGGTGAAAGAAACCTTAAAAATGTTAATTCTAATGCCTATTCATTTAAATTTTCTTAAATTTTAAATAAATTTAACATCTTCACATTCAATCAAATATTTTTCACGTTCATACATAGTTATCAACGCGACACACTTTCCACAATTCCTTTTTAAAGCATTTTTATTTGGTGTGCCGCGGTACAAGTCCCATTCGCCAGTGTGCCGTGAAATAAAAAAGTTTGGCAGACACTATAGATTCTTAAATATACAGTCAATATTTGACGTTCATCATGATAAATCTATCTATCAATATGAATATTATATTATTTTTTTAATATATTTGCCATAATAACGCTTTATCGGAGTACATCTTTCTAGGCCAGGGGTTGCAGACTTTCAAGCGAGAAGAGCCATGTTATCAATAAAACTACAGGATAGCAAAGGCATCAATGACCCATGTATATGAATTTTTAAGGCTAGGTTTTGATGAGATCAAGAGTTGATATCTGAAGAGCCGCAAACGCCTACGCAGGGAGACGCGGTATGCTGAAACTAAATAATAAGATCAATATCAGAATTAAGATACTATACAATATATACAATATAATATGAATGTTATATAATATTCATATCTGTCTTAAAATCCATGAGCAGGCTGTAAGACGAAGTTTACAGTAATAACCCAAAAAAAAAATACTGTCACTATTCATCGAATATTTTCCCTTTTTCAAAACAGTTTGCCATTTGCCACTGTGGCAATTCATATACAAATATTTCATAGTCATTTTTGTTATTGTGCAAATGTGGAAACTAACAGTTCATATGTCAATCATGTGACATGCAATTGATACTCTGAAACCAATATGTTGTTATTGACATGGTCACGTTTTTAGAATAAACAATAATTCGAAGACAACAAAGCAATAGTATCAAATATCAATACAATCAGGACTGATTTCTCGCATACTACGCAACGATTGCGTTCGTATGTTCGTTGTAGGCAGGGCCGGCCCGTGGATTCTTGCACCTGAGTGCAACCTTCGGCGGTCGAATGTCATGCATTTAATTCTGGAGCGATCCACCAATCTGCGCCCCACTGATCATTCTTAGAGCCCGCGCCTGTGTGCGCTGCACACTTCGCACACGCTTAGGGCCGGCCCTGGTTGTAGGCATGGCAGGTTCTTTATGACTGAGATTTCAGAATGATGGGTTATTAATTGATCCTGATTCTCTCCGTCCGCCGAAGCTTGAGTGCTGGGATGAAGTGGTTCCGGTAAAACATCTATTGATGTTGATGCCTTTAATAAGAATCCAAAAGCTCTACACTTGAGCTAATATGGTAAAACAAATATTGGTCGCTCGATCACTGTCATGCGTTAAGGCAGGGTTTCACAACATTTTCATGCAATGGAACACTTTGCAAATCCGTAAATTTTAACGGTATACTGGGCTTATTTTTAGGTCGGGTAATTCAAAATAGTGTAAAAACAAAAAAATATGTTAATAAAACACTAATTATTATTTTTAAATTGTGTGGCGTAGATTCTGTTCCTACATTTTGATTTTGTTGCAGCAAATAAAGGAAATCCTGCTTCGCATAAATAGGTTATATAAAACGGAAGTAAAACAATAATAACTTATTTTGACACATTGGAGGATTTTTCTGACAAACTCAACAAGCAAGAATTTGATGACATTCATATCAGAATATCTGATAAAATCAAGTCAGATTTTCGTAATCTGAGCGTCATGGTTTTGCTGTCACGGAAAACGGATTCCGAACCAAGGAGTCATAATTGTTAGTTTTCGTAAAACATTAGATTTTAAGTTATGTGTGTGTTCGCGGAACACCTATTCAGCTTTTATAGAACACCAGTGTTCCGTGGAACATAGTTTGGAAAACCCTGCTTTAAGGATCTGAAAAAAAATTAAGATATAATATTATCATTTTAATCATATTATCTTCTTTATATTGGCACATGGTTTCTCCAGGATTCTCTGTCACCCGCAAGTCTCCTTGATTCCTACCAGGTCATCCAAGTGCGCCCCGTAGCTCCGCGGAGTACATCCTATTGATGAGAATCAGTGGCCTTCCACGACTGGCAGTATTGAGACATCCGCAGTACATATTCAAGCTAGATCCATCGTCGCCTTTTCACTTTGGACGTGGTAAAGGTCGGTCAGAACCAATCGAATCCTGTTCAATGCATGCATCTTAACAGTGCTGCTTTGCGTTTGCGAGTCATGGCATCTTACGAAAACACAAATAATGTGTTCTTAATTACATTTTGCAGCGAATATTAGGTATGCATGCGGTGGTTCGACATTTTTTTCAATATACAAGAAGCTTTTATTTAGAAAATCTAGAAAGACTACAAGCAAGAAAAATACATGTAACATATATCAAAGAGTTTACCGGATTTCGTGATCTTTTCAGCTTTTATTGGACATTCATAGCGAAATAAATGTTGAAATAGTTACTGTCAAATGGAGAATTGTTTTTGATTTTGGTAACGTATAATAAATTTTCAAAAATTCAAAAATAAATAGTTCGTTTTGGTTTAGATATGATGTTTTATTGAAAAAATAGTCACTGCTCCGGCTCCTTGTTATTTTTTGTGCAAAAAATGTATTGCAATAGAATAATAAAGAATGCCTAACTCAACTGGGATGTTTTGAAAATCAAGCCAGACATTTTGTTGTAAATTTGTCTTAATTACGAGTGGAGCTGTAGACAGTTACACTCATATTTATAAGAAATATTTTAAAACCGCAACAAGGGTGTCAAAATGTATCTAAATAAAGTAATTTGTACAAGAAAACGGTCAAAACATTAGTATAAATTTATAATTTCTTAGTTTACTGACATCTGTTATTTTTTTAAATACTGCTGTATCAACTGTTGCACTTGATTACGTAAAATAAAGCTCTGATAATTATTTAATAGATGGCAGTACAAACTTTAAATATGTATCGGCATCTGGGTATAATGTTTATACTTTTCCACAAAAATCCTCTCATCGTCTAAGATAAAATTAAAATTGCAGTTTAAAATGTTATTTTTATAAGACCTGAATATACTAGTTTGACTATACATTATGAATATACTCGTATTGTTATCAATTTAGGTTTTAAAAATGCTCAACAGAAAAACAGGTCGTTTAGGCACCAAACTAAATCAATTTACAGTCAAGGTTATCTATATATATAAAACAAAGTGGGGTTATTTACACCACGTATATCTCGAGAATTACTCCAAGGATTTCAATGATCTTTGCTTTATAAAATTCCTTTTTGCCTAGAATAGCAGAATAAGCATTAAAACATCGGAAAAATATCACGGAAAAGAAATTATAAAGAAAATAAATATCTTCATACAGAATAAAATTTTCAAATGACGAATAGCTTCATCAAACGATAAAATGTCGTAAGCTGGTTTCAGAAAAATCCACCAGATCGCACTGTTTTCTATATTTGTTTGTTTTTGCTTCTTTTGCATACGATTGGCTTATAAATAATTTTAAATTTAGAATATGGATTAGAATAAAAGAAATCGATGATATGAAATGAAAACGAAAGAAAATCGGATAATATTGAAATAAGGTTATGTTTATTATTAGGTATGATAAATTTTTGACAACAATATTTTGCACGAACGTTGCTTTGCTCTGAGATGACACTTTATTACACTTGGAACGCTATATCGAAGAAATTTTAACGTCAAAAGCAAAGCGATGCGGTTTCTGATCACTCGAATGCTCTTGGTCGCATTTACACAGTTCATCCGAAAAATGACGAATGTTTCTACTTGCATGTCAAGAGCTCAATTTGCTTGAAAATTATACTTATTGGGACATGCCAATCACTGAAGAAATTGTTTCTGAATCTCCATGTCAGATACGCACATTATTTTCTATCATTATTTTGACATGCTTCACATCGAACCCATGTGAGCTGTGGAACAAGTTCAAGGATGACATGTCGGAAGTCATTTTACATCGAATTCGTATCAGTTCAAGGAATACCGATCTCGAGGTGAATGAAAATATAAATAAACATACTATGATTAAGATCGAAGACATTTGTTACCTCATGTGAGGCATTTTATTAATCAAGTTCGGAATGCCAACTTTAAACTGAATCGAAACTAAATCTTCAATATCCATTTTAAAAAAAAAACTTTTAGGAATTTATGTCTCATGTTCATCACCGTCGCTAAAATATATACTGAAATGTGAAAAGACGAATGAAAGTACATAAAATCAGAAGGTATATAAAAAAAAATCAGTATACTTTTCATGTATATTATATTGTTATAGAATACTATCAAATCATTATTTTATTTTTGATCCCTATATACCAGTGATGCACAACCTTCACCTTCTAGCGGGCCGCATAAAACAAATTATCGTGGCTTCGGGCCGCAAAGAAAAAAATGATTTAAAGTACGCTCAATCCTTTTTTTATACAGAACATATGTACGTTCCACGTAAAACAGCCTTAAAATCGTGTAAAAAAGATCAAGTGAATAATAGGTTCCATTATATTATTTTGACCGTGTTATTTCGAAAATAAATAAGTCATGTTTCATGTGTTTCATTATGTTTCATTTAAATGCAAATCATAAGTTAATGCGTTTTTGGTCTTAGTTAATTTTTAACTATTTTTATTAATTTGACATAATATTTGTAAGCCTGTTTTTATGAACCGATTTATTCTCCTTCATTGAAGAAAAAGCTTGCTTACATTTGTTAAATAAATGTTTTACGTGAAAAAAGTATGTTTGAGAAAAGGTTTTAAGGGCCGCCACAATATTCAAAAAGGGCCGCGTTTGTGCATCACTGCTATATACAGTCAATCCTGTTTTTATGCGGTTTTTTTATGCGATTTCGAAGTAATGCGATTTTTTAGAAATGCATTTTTTTAAATGTCCCATATTTTACGATATATAAAAATGTTAAATATTACATCGAGAGCATATATTGTTGTATTTTGGATAGAATAGAGAGAATCATAAACACAACCGACATTTGAAAAAAAAATACGATTTCGGACTGTTTAAATCATGTTGCATCTGCCATCGGTAATATCAGCTGAAATGATTACTTTAGCACCTGAACTTGGCGAAGAAAGGTTTGATACCTTTAGCGAAAATTATATCGACGAATTACTTACAGATAAAGCTATAAGTGACGAAGATGTTCATAATTTAAATTTAATTATTGAAAAAAAAAACAGAAAACAATGACGAACTGAAAGAAATTCCAGTTCCTTCACTGCGAAAATAATTGAAGAAGGTATCCAACTTTTCAGTAAATTAGAAGATCATTTCTTTCTAAATGATTCAAATTCTGATCGCGCATTCAAGTTTCAACGATAACTTTAGAATATATTTATTGGTATAACAAACTGCACAACCAATTAATTAAAGAAAAAGAAAATCTGAACAAACTCTGATCACTAATTTTATTGTTAGAAAACAACCATAGTTTTATGAAATTGATGCGCATACTATTTCTTCTGAAAAAGAGTGATTTAGAACCACACGCTTTAAAACACACATAGAATTGTCATACAGTGACTATTTTTTAATATTTTTACGCCGTGGTTTTTCCCTAATTTTCTTATACTTTGCGATTTAGTGTATATTTTAACTCGCTGTTTCAAAGTTATGCGGATTTTAAAATTTAAGTAACGCACCCCACTATTTCTATGGAAGTCAAGTTTTTTTTATGCGATTTTTTTTTTGCGATATTTCGTGGAACACATCTACCGCATAAAAACAGGATTGACTGTATAGTTGTTTGTATGTGTGGAACATTAAACAAAAATACATATTTTTTTCTAATGAAAGATAATCTCATAAATATAATATTTAAGATTTGGAAAATGTTGCGTTCTTTGTTATAATGAGAATTTATGTCATTTCGTAATATAAAAAAATATGAAAATTTAGAATGAACTTTCGTAAAATTATAAAAAAGTATTATTTGAATAATTTTGAATAGATCCCTGTCATTATGTTGGTGACAAGCATTGAGAACAAATTTATCCTAGACCAACACATTTCTTAGCAACAGTTTTTGTTTGACAGTTACTGTCAAACAAAAGTAGTCGTTTGTCAACATTGTGAAGATGTAATTTTATTATTTAAAATACAGTGAAATAAAGAGGTATTAGCTATGCCAAGTACTTCTAAACCAATCAGTAAGAGTGCTCGGAATGGTTTTCTAAGAGTCTTTCAGTTCTGTGAACATGAAAAATCTGAAAACAACCAATAATTCCCTTCGGGTCGACATTTCGAATCATTTCGAACTGTCAATGGCGTCGTATGCCTAACATTTCGTGCCGCATGTCAACAGCTCAATTTGCTTGAAAACTAAACTCATTGGGACATGACAATCGGTGAAGCAATTGTTTCTGCGTCTCCAAGTCAGATACGCACATTATTTGCTATCATTTTTTTGACATGCTTCCCATCGAATCCACGTGAATTGTGGAAAAAGTACAAGGATGATATGTCCGAAGACACTTTACATCGAATTCGCGTCAGTTCAGGGAATCCCGATCTCGAGGTGAATGAGGAGATACATAACCAGGCGTTGCTTTTGATCGAAGATATGTGTTACCTCATGCGCTGCATGATGCGTCGCCAGATCGAGGAATGAACGCCGCTTTCAATCGAGAATCGGAACGTAAACGTGAATATGATCGAGATGCATTGAACCAATCACTTCGAACGAATGTACCACTGTTGAACCCCCAACAGAAAGTGTACGATACTTTAATGAAGGCAATTGATGAGGGAAATGGTGGCTTATTTTTCCTCCGCATTAGAAGCACTCAACCGAACTATGAAAGATCAGCGCAATGACTCAAAATGTTTTGGAGGCGCAATGATTGTACTATCTGGCGATTTTCGCCAAACACTACCAGTTATTCCAAGATCGACCACTGCCGATGAAATAAACGCTTGACTTAAAACATCGACTCTGTGGCGCTATGTTAAGAAACTTCAGCTAACGACAAACATGCGAGTTGCATTTCTAAACGACCATCTGCCGCAGATTTCTCCAAGCATTTGCTGACTATCTGTAACGGCCGTGTTCCTGTCGACGAATCGAATGGATTGATTTCGTTTTTGCCGAATTTTTGAAATTTCATCTCATCGAAGGACAATCAACAAAGTGTTCCTGAATATCATTGCTAATCACAAACATCATAATTGGTTGAGTGAACGAGCAATTCTTGCAGCAAATAACAAAGATGTGGATCATTTCAAATTCACAATTCAAAATCAAATCGTTGGTCCACTGCATTCCTTTAAATCTATCGACTGTGCCACGTGAATAACATCATTTCAATGTAATTAAAATACTTTTCATTTTTAATTTTGCACATTTATTGAACTTAATTCATTTTGAGTATTCATTCAAACTGAATTTAACTCATCCAATAAGTTAACACAACATTTATTGATTCTGAGGCGGTACGAAGTTCGTCGGGCCAGCTAGT